>QANY01008557.1:0-22365 GCA_003255025.1 Datisca glomerata
AAACTTCTGTATCATCGTCTCTCCACCATAGATTAAGTTTGAAGATTATTTTCACCATTCTATCATAAAAATTTTATTGAAAAAATAAATAATTAAAAATAAATTTTCAGATATCTCAACTCAACAACTTTTCTAGAAAAGATTGTTAGATCCTGATTTCTTATATTTCATGTCAAACATAGTATTTGACTTCAAATGTATATGTTCGTATTAACCTACATTTTCAAATATTTGCTCATTAGGAAAGGAAATAACAATTTAGTTTTAGCAAAAATATTGCTAAATAACCTCTTCTGATATTTGGGAATATAACTCTTTTAAAAATGAGTTTTCCTAATATTTGAAAGCAGCTTATAATTCAAATGTATAAAAGTATTAACCCTAAGTTCAGCCTTGAGTTAGTTAAATATTGATCATATATGAACGACCAATCACCAGTGGAGGTAGAAGATAATTTTCGTCCGAACAATTATTTATTACTATTGCAAACACCTCATCTCTTTCTTTCTTTCTTTTTTATTTTTTCTCAGATAAAAAGGAGGAGGCATGGGGAGAAATGGAAAGAAGATATTGGAACAGTTAGCCTTATATATACAGAGAAAACTGAATAATATAAGGTCAAATTTTAATTACTTTGAGATTGTGTGTATTACACTAGGCGCCTAGTCAATTCTATCTAATGCAACATGATTTACTAAATACAAAGAAAAAATTACTATTGTTTATAGAAACTTATAAAATGCTCACCTGTTGCAAGAAAACTATAATTATACACAAATAAAAATATTTTCGAAGGATTTTATAAGACATGAATGAGAAGTTTCTTTAAAATATACCTTCTTCTTCTATTTAGGTGAAATATGTCTAGTAGGGTTAAAAGTATAAGTTAATTAGAAGGTCTTAGTAATATAGCTAGATATTTATGAGAAAATTCCAAGCATTATCTCTGAGTGAAACAAGCTTTGTCATCACATTTATTTCTATTTCTAATATACAGTTTAATTATTCAGTTATAAGATTTTTGCAGTTCGAACTAATTTGGCTATCACTTACTGATTACTATAGAAGAAATTACCATATAAGTTTATTAAATTAAAAAATGTGTAATTAGCAAATAGACAATTATTATTAACTATATGAATAAACAGTACTCAAAACTTTGTGTTCTTTCCTATAGAGTTTATTCCTATTTTGTAGTTGAGGAACTAGCCAGGATCAATAAGCCTTTGACAATATTATAAAAAAGTTAGACACAAGATATTAAATGATGTGAAGAATATTAAAATTCGAGTATTGAACATCATCTACACGTACATATATTAAGCACAATCCAGATATTATTGTAAGTCGTGAGTCAGTGTTATTCTGTGTTGAGAAGTACTGATATTTGAGTACTGAACATTGTTTGTAGACATCTATAGTACATACGACCTAGATTTTATCGTAAATCGCAAGTCAATGCTATTCAAATATAAAAGTAATTACCAAAAAGAAATCTTATCTCATTCGTAGGCATATATAGTATGTACAATCAAGATTTTGTCGTTACGTCAAAACTAGCATTTTAAAAATAATTTACCAAAAAAGATGTGTGATGCTATACTTGAGACTGTTCATCCTCCATATATTGGAATTTTTTGTGAGATTGCTATAACTTTTTATACGATATAATTTTACTTTTCATTGTTACAAACTACAATTGATATGTTTCATCCGAGCATGTTTGATCTTCAAATCCAATTTCTAAGAGGATTAGGTTTGATTTTATTGTATCCATCAATGAAATATTTGTCATTTGCTGATCAACAATCTCAAAAGTCTATATGAAATCACAAAGAAGATAAATAACCTTTAACCATTTCTCATATAAATGTCAAAATTGGTCCTTGATTACAAGCTTCTCCACAGCCAATATTAAAAAGCAAACAACAAGGCAGAAAAAGATCTCTGAATTCGGAAATAAACATAAACGATGAACACTTTTATCCTATTCCAATCCCATAGAAGCAAAATATATGAAGATTAATAAAACCCAACTTACTTAACCAAAATGGAAAACAAGACATAAACTTTCACTTAATTATTTTGTCTTAAAGGACAATCTTTTCTAGATCCCACATAAAATTCTTAAATAACCAAACACCTGCTTGCAATTTAATTAACCACATCCTCATTCTCCTTGAAAATTCCATCTGATCCACCAATCTCTTCATTGGCAAAAGCTCTTGACTTGCTAGCTATCGAACTCATATCAACTGGGCGACTTGAATAATCATCAAAACTGAGAGTATCAATAAATTCAAAAAATGAATCACCGGGCTTGAATAATAGACCCTTCTTCATAGCTTCCATCTTCTTCTTCTTTGTATGGGAGCTCACATGCCCACCTAAAGCATTACCTGTTGGAAATGACATCGAACATATTGAGCATATGTGTAAAGCGTTAGATCTAATATCTTTGAATGAGACAAGAGGATTCTTTTTCTTCTCTTTCCTTTGGCCCTTTGCTAATTTCCAGCTTGATGATTTTGTAATTTCATGACTATAAAAACTTCGACAAAATGCTACTCTTGTTTCTTTGCTTCCTCGCTTCCTCATGCTCAATGATTTAGGTGTGGGCACATTTGACTGGCTGTTCATGGGATTGATTTGTAATTGGCTAGAAAAAGTCCAAGGATTTTGGTTCGCAACATTTGGGTGCATAGGGCTTGTTTGAATACTACCCCCATGAGTAAAACCATTTGGATAGCCAAATTGGTCATTCTTTGGCAAAGAAAATGGGGTCTGGTTGAAACCACCCAATTTCATAGGGACATTGGAATTGTGCTTTCTCATGGCAGGATTATAACAGTCATTGAGAGAAATGGGGGGTTGAATTGGAGCTATAGGAGGTTGGCTTGATCTCATGGGTAAAAGATGATTGTGGCCATAATAATGACTTTGTGATGACCTACCTATCATCTTTGAGATGTAGATTTCATTTAAAGATTGAAAGTCATTATTAGAGAGATTTGGAGCTTGGTTTTGTTCCAAAACAACAGAGGGAATTGACAGGGTTGGAGGAAACTCAGGTAAGTTAGTGTTGTTGTTGAAAGAGATGGAAATATTTGGGTTAGGAAACTGATTTTTGCCTAAAGACATGACTTTGTCGAGAGTTGAATAGTGAATGGGATATGGAGGAAAGGGTTAGGCAAGAGGAGGATGAAAATCAATCCAATGCTACCACTGTTTATATAGAAGTCGGTGGCTTCATTTGTGTAAATAGTATAGCATGAATGAGGGATGTTGAATTACCAAATATAGACCATTGTAGCTGGTTTTTTTATGGGTAATAAGGTAAAATTATTGGTATCGTACATGGTAATAAGTTCTGTGTTGCCATATATCAATTTTCTGTTAAAATGACCTCAGTTTTATCTGGCATTGACTAAAGTAAAGAATACGGGTGAATTCATTCACTTCTAATTCTCTTGGCCGCTAGGGCTTTTCTTGGGAAGTGTTTGGATTGCCCTATCGAAAAAACTAGAATAAAATGTCAATCTTATTCATGCAAGAGCGGATGATTTTACACTGATCAAGTTTTAATTGAATAAATAATATGTCAGTCATTCATAGATTAATATCTTATCATTTCATTAAAATAAATGGTCAAATGAACATAAAAATGATTGATACATCACTCGATCAATTAAATTTAGACTATAACTTAGTGGGTCTATAACTGTTTTACTAAAGTAAGGTCGTACCGCTATGGTGTGGTAATTCTGGTACTTCCTAAAAGTTTATTCTTTTCTTTCTATATTTATATATTGGTAATAAGCAATGGAAGTGTTGCATTGTTTCCCATATAATTAGATTGTACGTTGATAATATCTTAGAGGAAGCTACATAAACTTTCATCCTCTCGGTGAGTACTTTATTGACAACCTTAAAGTTTTAGTTGAACACCTTAGAACTTCGTGATGAACTATTTATTAAATTCTTATCATAATGGAACGATGGATAATTTAAAAAAAATCTTCGATTGTTATCGATACTATATTATGAAGAATTCATATAATTGAAAATTTTCTTCACAACTAACTGAGTAATTTTGAGCTAAATACATAGTTACTTCAAATTAGTAATATTATAAATAAACTTTTCATCATCTAATTTATTGAAACTTATTAAAAATTATAATTAAGAAAATGTGTTCTCGGAAGAATATAATTGCCTCTAAATTAGATAAATACAAATTATAAGATTATAATTTTCTAAACCCAAAATTGCCTTTAATTAGTGATTGTTAAACCCAAAGATAAAATGATATAACGTATACTCAAGTCATCAATATTATAACTATAATCGTATCTGTCATCACATATACCAGATCTCATGATTTAATTCTTTTGTTGTATTCATATATTACCAAAGTAAGAAGTGCAATAAACCTTCTTAACCCTATTTTGCGTCGAATTGCATCTCAATCCATTCGAGTCAAGGAATGGGAAATTCTTCTTGTAAGTCTAATGCATATCACTTAAGTATCATTCTGCAAATGGTAAGTGTAACGTCCAACATAGTTATTAGTTACATGTCAAGAATACAAAAGCATAAATGGTGTTACCAAATTGCTAGAAGAGTTACCAAATATGGATTGTGCATAATAATATCAATAATTCGAGACTGACCAAATAGTAGACAAAGCTTTATCTGGTCAATCTGTGTCCATCATTCACTTATTAACCAATAAATTATCGTATGAGTGTTGAAATATCAACCAATAAGTGATTTGCATATCATTTGGTTATGTGAAAATTAGTTTAAAACTTCAGTCAGTCTAAAACTATTCAAATTATATTATCTCTTGTGCTGCATTTTCATTTGTAAATAAAAACACATAAGCTTATATTCATATTAGTAGTTTGGTAGATTGTTCAGATTTCGAAAGTTACCCTTTGAAATACAATTACCCTCCTCATGAATTTGAAATTTTTTAAGTTATATAGTTGAAGGATTAAAATTTAATAAAAAGATTTAGAACTAGTTTTTATGAAATAGAGAATGAGAATTATGTTAATTTTATGTTTAATTTGCTTATAAATTAATTTCAAACAATTTAAACGTATATAATTTATTATTTTAGACTTAATTTAACAATTATAGAATTTAGATTTGTTAATTACTTCATTGTGATACAATTAATCATATGGGATATAAAATTAATCCTAATATATTTGCTAAACAATTAACCACTGATTGGAAAACATAAGTTGTTCAATTTGTTGTGTGGATAGAAAACTTAAATCCACTGCTAATGCTATTCAAAATATAGCAACGGCCTTAGTGTAAAACATTTAGAAGTTTTCTATTTACCCTAGTATATTTTGATGTAATACGTGATCATAAATGGTAGAAAAAGAGCATTTCCTTCTTCTATGCAATCGCATCTGATTTGATAAAAAATAACTGAACAAAACTTCAAGAATTCATTTGACAAATAAAAACTACTACTTGGAAAAATGTTATTATGAAAGCTAACCAAAACTTCGCATAGGTTAAAATCAAAGAATTTATCTATATAAAGCTACAATCTAAACCATAACTTATCATATCAAAACAAGTGATAAACTACATATCTATATTTATCATAGGCTTGAGGCCTTACAAATAGTTATTGGACTCCAATAAGGATGTTAGTAGGTGAGTTTAAATTGGGTGTGGATTTACCCACATAAACACATGTTAATATTTTTACTGCTCATATCTAACATATATCCATCTATCTTTCTCCTTTTTTTTAATTGAAGGACCATTCTTTTCTTCTTTATTATTCAAAAAACAGATCTGTCATTTTCATCATCCACCTCTCTCTCCATCGAATATGGAGAAATTGGTCATTTCTCCAGAAAAATGATAACGTTCTGATGGAGATCAATGGTTCACATTAATTCTACTTTTAAATTACTCTTTCTCTTTCAAAATTCATTTATTTATTTTTCTTATTTCTAGCTTTTTTTTATCTTCTTTTTTCACTCTTTTATTAGATATATTCTCAAGCAGTAAATTTCTTTTGCAGATTCGTAAACAATAATGTAAATAATTATCAATATAGTAGAGTCCACATACACTTTTAAGTAAGTGAGCTAGTAGCGCTTAGCAAAATCTATTTATGTGATCATAGTAAAGCAAGCACTTAGTGTCTCTAACAGATTGTTACATATTTGATAAATTTACTTGAACCATCATGTATAAAAATTATCATGATCTATCAGTAGAATAAGATTTGAAACTTAAGGAAATGTGGGGCTACATTATGGAGGGGCACCATATAATGGAATAATAGGCCGATGCTATTTTCAATGAGTAATATAAAATATGATTGGAGTTCAATTATAATTTTATAATATAATATTATAAATAATAATTAATAAGTCCAATCATGGGTTTGGTCGATAAAGTTTATTAATTATTTATCTAATATTATTTTTATCTTTATGGTCTCCAAGCTAGCCTTTAGATTATAGGTATTTCCGTGACTACTAATTAATAGGCATTACAAGGATACCTAGCACTCAACCATTTGGTCCTTTTTTAAATAATAAAAATCATTAATTAAAATTACTTTTAATTAATATTTGGCTAGGGTTGATATCTCAATCCTGGTCGTTGGATGCTATGTTAAATATGAAGCTTCTCTTAAATTAGTTTTAAGTTAATTGACATCATTAGTTGAAATAAGAGGCAACCATATAGAAATCCCATTCATAGTCAAAATTGAGAGAGAGAGAATAAGAGAGATCTTTTCTAATTCTTTGAGTGCTCACATATTTGTTTTTGGTTGATGGTCTAAGGAATAACGAGGAACATCAAATGTTCTCGATAATCACATGACACGATATCACACGGTAGAAGGTCAACAACTTCTCGATGTTTGTGTGTGAAAAAGATAAGAATTGATGCGAAGTTTGAGATTCGGATCACCACTTGTAGGATTCGAAAGTATATATCGCAAGGATATTGTTAGGAATAGAGTGTGCTCTCTAAACAACTGAAGAAGAAAAAATAATTTTTCCTCTTCTTCCTCTTGGTTTTCAGCGGTAGCTATAGGGAGGGGTGATAGAAACTCTTTTTTACTCTGTCTAACACTTAGCTTAGCTTTGGGTTAAGTTTGTAACCATTTTATATGAATTACAAAATTTACCCATCTACCCTTATATGATAAAATCAAAATTTACATCCCTTACACTGCAATCTGTGATTTTTACATCTTTCATAGAGCCAAGACTATGTCTAAATTCATAAATTTAAATTGATAAATTAAATTGAACCCTTTCAATTAATTAATTATTTCCTTTTATTTACTAATATCCAATAATTGGAAAATAAGAAAATAATTAATTTGAACATAATTTTGGTCTTCCCTAATTTAGTGATGACAAGCATCACATATGGGTTCGGGAAGTGTAGCTTGGTCTAAAATAGATTTTTAATCGAACTGGCGTTATTTCTCATTCATGTCCTTATGAGCTACTTTTGTGACTAAATGGACTAACATAAATAAAACTATGTGATTCAAATACCTAGCTAATTTATCTCCATAAATTCTCGACCTATTTAATCTCGACATCATATGACTCCACTACATTTTTTGTTGGTGCAAATAAACATTTATATTTTACGGTCCACGAGATATTTATGATATTATCCTTCATGAATATCAGTAACAAGAACGGGATGTAAAATTATCATTTTATCCCTCTAGTTATTAGTTTCTTAATACATTTATTGACTGAATAAGAAAGACATATCAATGAAGTGCCTCATACAATTCACAATGTCTTATTCGATGACTCATGTCATCGAGTAGCATGCCTGGTTTATTTATTCACACACTCATCAGTAAAGCATAATGTGATATTATTGCTATTACAATCTTACCATGAATTCCATATCTGTGAATCACGCAACTTCACCATAGAGCTACGTTGTAGCCAAACCATGATTATTCATTAATTTTGATTTTCAATAAATGATATTCATTCATTATTGCTGAGAGTTATGATCTGTTCTTAATGTCTGTGATTGTCTGGCCAACTATTGCGTGATTTGGGATTTAGTTCTGAAACTGAGAAGTGATGATTAGAATTACTCTTTGTTAATGATATCATCATAATTTCTTAAGCTAGAGATAATTATGAATCTAGTGTAATTATAATTTCTTGTGCTTAATGAGTTTCAATATACTTAATCTTGACAGAGACGTGAGATTTATATAATTGAAACATTATTATCGATACTTGAGAAAGATCGATAAATAGTTTAAAAAATTCGCTGCTAGTATTATAATAAAAATAGATTGATTGAGATTTGAAATTTTGAGCATGATTGGTTTGGTGAAATCGGAATCCTTAGAACTTTTAATTATTGAAATTCTTTTTATTTTTACTTAATAATACCAATTGTTATAGTTTAATATTACATAAAAAATATCACTTTTTGATATTCTCAATTAATGTTAGGGTCTAGTTGATTTTAATAGTTAATATCAATCAGTCATATGGATGATACTTTATATTCATAGAAATTTATTACTTGATAATGATAGTGTACGCTTGCACTCTCGAAAAATCATAACATTTTCTTCAAAAGGTTCTTAATAAGACAACATTACTTTGCATATTGTACACACTAATAATGTATTGTTTTTCTTAACTAGGGTTTTTAGATTCTATTAAGGTCTTAACGAGGTATATTTTTTTTGTAATGGACATCCAGGGGAAAGTGTTGTAAATAACATTAGTAATGGAAGACCATTAGTTATATTTTTTTTCCAACGTGACTGTGAACGTTGTTCTGTTTTGTATATGTGATATTTTATTTACTGAGTATATTTCTATATACTCACTCCATTTTCATATAAATTTTCAGATGATGATAACTTTGATGAGGAGTTTATTGTCGAAGAGGTCTAGAGTCTCTGGCAACGGACGAGAGTCATCGAGTCATATTTAGAGGTCTTAGTAATTGTTTATTTGAGGTTGGGTTTTATTTAAGTTAAATCGTGAGACTTCAAAACACGTACTCTTGGGTTCTTGAATGTTTTAATTAGTAAAATTTATATTTATGTAATTAGGAGTTTGATGAAGGATTTGATTTTCTATAATATATTATCTTATTTAATGTGAGTTATTTTTTAAAAAAACAAAAATTGACCTAGCTTCTGCGATGTCTTTGGTAAAATATTTAATTAAAACTTGGTTAAATTTTTGGGTTGTTACAGTTGGTATCAGAGCATAAACGGTTCCGTCAACAGAAAATTTTTTTATAGAAATTTTCCTGAAATTTAGGTGTCCGTGCCAGAATTAGGATTTTAATATTGTTTGTTTTCTCAAAATCTGCTGATATGCTACTTTTTATGAGTGTTTTTTATAATGAACAACTTTAGTTTAGAATTTGATATTAGATAAATTGAAGATGTGGAATATGCAATTATGGCTCAATCGTTTGCCTTCTCAACTGATAGATTTCTAAGAAAACCTTTTCATAGGTGTTTGAGCTGGGTAAAGACATGTGTCATAAGGAGAGGAGCGCTCTCTCGTGTTTTAGCATCGGGATTAAAAGGCGTGTGATATGGGTAGAAAAAGATTTCTTACTTGGATTAGGGTGACCCTTTACTGACACCTTTATTATAAAGAGGTTTAGTAGTCTATGCTTATAGTAAATTGTTTTCTCAAAGCAAGTTTAAAATATTTGTTATTAGAGTGTTTCCTCTGAGTTGCAGAACCAATTTTCGTGACGGACCAAGTGCACCAGTAGTTGAACAAAATCATGATGATGACCCTGATGAAGGTTCATAAGAAACCTTTTCTAAGAATTGTGCATATCCAATATTAGGACTAATTTCAGTAGAAGATTAGTCTCATTCCAATGCTAGTGCTTAGAGAACTTTGAATGATAATCTTACTTTGATTTTATGAGTGATTTTCATGATCCTTTGCTGGCATTGGCTTGCTATTAATTATATTCAATATTTTCCGTAACAAAAAGTGTTCTTTACATGTCCCTGTAAGTCGGAGCTCAAGTTTAAGGTTCAACTCTACACTCATTACCTCGCATCATTTTTTTTATGAGTCAATCACTTCTTGGATAGTGGATATTGGGAGATATTTAAAGTGTGCGTTGGAAATACAAGTTTAAATATTTTTATATGTGAAAGTGGTTTAAAGAATCCTCTACCAAGAATACCACCTAAGAGAGAAGTGGAATATTGAGCTAACTAGTTCTTGGAAATGCTCTTATTTTCAAGGCTCCATATTGTACAACATCTGTTGGAATGAAGAAACTCAAGAAACAGTTGCAAGAATAATTGGAAATGAATTCTTCCACAATATATTTCTCCTTGGGGAGAATCAGTTCTTCTTGGGAAGAAGAAAGATGGACTCATGAAGCTTTTGATGGACTATAGAAAAGTGAAAAAGGTTACTACTAAGAACAAGTATCATTTGTCCCTCATAGAAGTTCTATTTGATTAACCTAAGGGAGCTTGTCTTCTACAAAATTGATTTGGGATCTGGATATCACCAGTTAAAAAAGAGGAAGAAGATAATCTAAAGACCGCATTTCATACATGATATGGTCAATGAGTTTTTGGTTATGCTATTTGGATTGGCTAATGCCTCAGGTGCATTCATGGATTTGATAAACAATATTTGTATACTTGAGATTTTAAAGGACCAAAAGTTGTATGCCATCTCTAGTGAGAGTGGATTTTAGTTATCTGTAAAAATTTTAGGGTACATTGTTTCTATGGAGAGGCAATGCCTGTTGTTTTTGTGAAGATTGACACTGTGGTGATACTTCAAAACACGTACTATTATGTTCTTAAATGTTTTAATTAGTAAAATTTCTTTTTATGTAATTAGGAGTTTGATGAAGGATTTGATTTTCTATAATATATTATCGTATTTAAGGTCAGTTTGTTTTTTTTCAATTCGGCCTAGCTTTCGTGATTGGTAAAATATTTAACTAAAACTTGGTTAAATTTTTTGGTTGTTACAGCTGTTCAATGCGTGGAAAACGGTGGAAGATCATATCAATGTGTTATAATGGAAATTGGCACAACCATGTACAGAGGTTAGCCCGTGAACCAGTAATGAAGAACGGGAAAATAGTTCAGAAGCAGGTGGACAAAATGCTAGATAGGAAGAAAATGAGAACAGTAAGAACGTGTAGTATGAAGACGGGAAAATCCAATCCCAACTCTATACAAAAGAGAAAACGAGAGAAGCTCATCCGCTGAAAATCATAACGGAAGAAGCGGTGGAGGAGATGCTGTAAAGAAAAATGATGGAGATGAGAAATCTGGAAAGTACCGGAAAGGCAAATCTCGAATCGCTCACCCGAACTTTGTGGAGTCCGGATATCCTAGCGGCACCAATACAAAAAAAAATTGTGGCACCTAAAAAAATTGTGAACCGTTAACAATGTCTGAGACGTTCCAACGGGCTCAAACCTACATCACACAAGGAGAAGAAAAGAATATCTTGTTGAAGCTAGCGGAATGAAGGAATTAGGAGTAATGAAAAGGAGAACAGAGTTCTAGATCTGACAGGAATAGAACACAGAGAATGGAAAGAGGTAATGCGCGGGAAGAAGCAAGCGGGATAGGACTGAAAGCAGAAGGAGACATGCTGACGAGGTCCATCCCAGAGATATAGTCTATACACCTCTCACGATTTCAGTAAATAAGATTATAACAACCCAAAAATTTAACCAAAGTTTTAGTTAAATATTTTACCAAAAACATCGAGGAAGGTAGGTCAATTTAAAAAAACAAACTCACATTAAATACGATAATATACTATAAAAAATCAAATCCTTCATCAAACTCCTAATTACATAAAAACAAATTTTTCTAATTAAAACATTCAAGAACCCAAGAGTACGTGTTTTGAAATCTCACGGTTTAACTTTAATAAAACCCGACCTCAAATAAATAATTACTAGAACTTTTAAATGTGACTCGATGACTCTCGACCATTGCCAGAGACTCTAGAGCCCTTCGTTAATAAACTCATCATCAATGTTATCATCATCTGAAATTTTATAAGAAAATGGAGTGAGTATATAGAAATGTACTTAGTAAGTAAAACAACACATATGCAACACTAAACAACGTTCACAGTCACATACAAATCATAACACATGCATATTTTGTAGATCTTTCTTACAGAGTTCGTTGGCCAACTTCCATTAGAGTTCGCCACCACACCCGGAACAGAGATTTCCTGTCGGTAATTGTTAGCTATGAGTTAAGTACAGATGACATTTCTCACGAGTACATGTCACATTTCTCCCGAGTACATGTGACATTTCTCACGATTAGGCAAACAGAGACATTTACCGAAGGACAGGGAAAACAGAGAAGAGTGGTGGGCACGTGAGTCTAATGGCACAGAGTAATTTCTTTCGTGCATACGTACAATTTTTCCTCATCTTATAACATATATTAAATTATCAATCATATAACCTAACATAACACATCAATATCATAATTTGACAATAGCAAGAAAAAATATAACATCAGAGAACACTATATATCACAAAATACAGACAGAGTTCCATTATAAATTTTGAGACATACAATTCAAATAATTACATATGAAAATTCCACTTACTTGATCGCCAGCTAAAGAACTACAAAAGGAAAGAACTAACACAACTCGAACTAGTGTTTTTCCTAAAATTCCTGAACTTCTTATAGGCTTACCTTAAATATACTAGGGTTTTACAAAATAAATTTCATAATATAAAGAGATGGAAAGGTTTGCCAAATCGTGATGGTTATTCTGTCACAGAAAACTGTTTTTTTTTCTC
This sequence comes from Datisca glomerata, assembly GCA_003255025.1. Classification (NCBI taxonomy): domain Eukaryota; kingdom Viridiplantae; phylum Streptophyta; class Magnoliopsida; order Cucurbitales; family Datiscaceae; genus Datisca; species Datisca glomerata. Next base: position 12,862 of record QANY01008557.1, read on the forward strand.
AAAGACGATATTATCGTTCGAAAATGTTTTAGTAAGAAAATCTTACGAAATTTTCTGAAAATTTACAGAGTTACTAAAGATGCACATAAAATGACACTGTAAAATATTTAGATCAAACCGAGTTTATCTCATTACCGAAATAACCCTAAATTCAGACATCATAAAATTATTTTCCCTTGATCGGGACATAAATATTAAGAAAATCATTGAAAATTGTAGATATCTAGTTTTGACCTATTTTTTTCACAGAAAGTGCGGCAATACGCTGAGAAACTCCCTGAAATTTGCAGACCTGAAATCCTCATTTGTATTCTGAAACATGAAGTAGAATTTACAGTGTACAAAAAAATCTGAAAATCTCAGTTTTCATGAAAAATCCGATTTTTATCGAAAAAGTTTATTTCATATTGAAAATGATTCATGATACATATATGAACATACAAGGGTGTTAAAATTCAATATTATGCACATCTATAAAAATAAGACACAAAGAACAAAGCTAAAATATATAAGTTTGAGTTTTACAAAAGTAGTTAAAATCAAGAATAATTACCGATAGTTTGGTCTTCTTTTAGGGTTGAAAGGGAATGCAGCAATGAATCAAATTTCGTGTCAAGAATTTGACTATAATTTAGAAGAAAAACACTCAAAGATGATTATTTTTACCTTAAACTCGTATTTGTATCAATCAGATTTAGGCACTCTACTACTTGTGTTGTTGAAATTGAATTTAGAAATTCGAACGGGTGACTGATCACTGATGAAATCAATGAGGAATCGTTGAAAATGGTTGTAGGGAAAAGGGTTTTTCTATTAATGAGAAATCAAGCAACAAAAGAATTAAAGAGGTAGGTGTTATGATTGTCGTTTAATGGAGACTAAAAGAAAATAAAAGTTGTTAACCCAACGGAGACTCAGTTTACAATTTGCAATTACAACGAAAGTGGGAGAGAGAGATGCGCGAAGAGAGGGCTGAGAGTGCAAAACCGAATACGGATGGAAGAGGGAAAACAAAAATGAACATGCAAAGTGGGGTTTAATCCAATAAACTTCAAATAACTTCCATGTAATGTAGTGGCTTTTACCATCAAATAAAAATAAAGTCATAATTGAAATAAACAAAGGCCTAATATAAATGATTGATCAAAATTAAATTTTTGAGTTGTCTTCAAATAGACTATAAGATTGTTGGAAAATCAAGTTTAAAATAACTAGTATCATTATCGTTTTTAACAAAATAAATTTGGGTAACCTTATAACTATATATTTATAATATGACAACAACGTGTCTATAACAAACACAAAACATTACTTTTAATAACAAAAATAAGAATTATACTGCCAAAAAAATACATCTATATTGTAAACCATGTAACAAACAAATTAACGTATATGGTTACCTTGGATAATATCACTCTAACGATAACTAGAATAACCAAAAATGTCGGATCTTACAAAGATTCTCGACATGATCAAGGATAAACCATGGTTGAAAAAGCCGGCCCCGCTCACTAAGGAACCACAATATAATGACAAAGGTAAGTATTACTCTTATCATAGAAGAAACGGGTATTATACGAAGGAATGCTATCAACTCTTACATTGAAGGGCTGGTTGAGGATGAATATCTTCAGCAGTATGTGAAGAAAGAATAGTAGAAGCGGGAACCAAGAAGGAAGCCTGTGATGAAGGGAATGTGATAAGGGGAAACGACATCTCCTGCTTGTCAATACAATCCTCACATTGACTGAGCAAGAAGGTACTTCTAAGAAGGAGAATAAGGTATACTATAAGAAGCCCACGTTGAAGGAGCACTAGGAGAAAGGAAGCTCTTCGAGTAACAACGGAAATATTTCGTTAATATTCGATGACTTGGATTTGGAACATGACAAATGACATAATGACGCCTTGGACATGTCAATACAGGTTGGCAACTGTTTATTGAGGAGAGTATTAGTTGACGAAGGAAACGTTGTTAACTTTTTACACCGCTCCATACTTGAAAAAATGTCTATGGGAGATTAGCAGTTACAGGGACCATTACAGCCACTGATAGGCTTCAAAGGCGATGTCAGTTATTCTGAAGTAATTATTGTTCTTCCTGCGAATGCAGAGCCCTTTAATCATCTTATGAAATTTACGGTATTGGACACCCCATCCACGTACAACTCCATCCGAGGAAGGACATGGCTGCACCAAATGAAAGTTGTACCGTCTACCTTTTACGAAGTGTTAAAGTACCTGTCTCTAGAGGAAATTAAAACTATAAAGGGAGATCAAGCTATTGTAACCGCACTAGAATCGGCTAGAAAAGGATAACAAAAAATAAATCAAGAGAGCGGGCAGCGACTACGGAGAAAGAACAATCACAAAAAGACGGGCATGTGGGTGCGAGGTATGAGGAAGGAGAAGAGACTGAGCTTGTCTACCTAGATGAGGAAACTCATAAGACAATCAGCATCAAGGCCTACCTTGAACAAATGAAAAAGGACAGACTAAAGGTTTTCTTACAGAAGATCTTTGCAACTGCGGCACAAGAGATTACATGTATTCTTGAAAAAATAATGTCATAATTGAATACAGATCCCACTGTCAAACCAGTAAAGCAACGGAAGAGGAGTTTCATTCCAAAATGAAACATGGCGATCAAAGAAGAAGTCGAGAAGTTGTTGAAAGTTGGCTTCATCCACGAAGTAAACTATCTAGAGTGGCTTGCTAATGTAGTTATAGTAAAGAAGAAGAATGGGAAATTGAGGATCTGTGTGGGCTTCACTAATCTGAATAAAGTCTGCCCCAAAGATGAGTACTTGTTGCTAAGAATAAACTAAATGGTGGATGCAACATCAGGATATGAACTCCTCAGTTTCATGGATACATTCTCCAGATACAACCAGGTGAAAATGTTCCAACCTAATTAGGAAAAAATCCCCATTTATAATTGAACGTGGTACTTTTTGTTATAAAGTAATGCCATTTGCATTAAAAAATACAGGTGCAACTTATAAATACTTGTGAACAAGATTTTTCATGAACAAATTTGAAAAAGCACGGAAGTTTACGTAGACGACATGCTAGTGAAGAGTTGTAAATGGGAAGACCACGTCAGGGATCTTAATGAGGCCTTCTCAATCTTAAGAGAAAGCTCCATGAAGTTGAATTCGAAGAAGTGCACTTTCGATGTAGCAGTGGGAAAATTCTTAGGTCATCTGGTCATGCAACGCGGAATTGAGTTTAATCCAAATCAGGTAAAGGCAATCATTGAGATGAAGTCTCCTAAAAACTGAAAGGAGATACAGGGTCTGACCGAAAGGTTGGAAGCTTTAAACAAATTTCTCTCAAGGTCAACGGATAAGTGCAAGCCGTTCATTTGAAAGTTAAGAAAAACTTTGTTGATGGCTGGAATGAAGAATGTGAAGAGGCTTTAAACAGAATCAAGGAATATTTATCAACTCCCCACTCTTATCTAAACCAATGCCTGGCGAACAATTATTCCTGTATGTCGTTATGTCATAGACGACTGTTAGTGCCGTTCTTATCAGAGGGGAAGAAAGGAAATACAGACCCGTGTATTTCATATGAAAAAGTCTAGTGGCAGCCGAAACCTGATACAATGGAGAAATTTGTGTTGGCCGTTGTGAAATCTGTTAACATAGCATAAAAGTGTTAACAAATTCGTCGGTCAAGAGTCTGTTACACTCACGTGAAGTCAACGGAAGAATTGTGAAGAGGACAATAGAGCTTGGCCGATATGAAATCCTTTATGAGCCAAGAAAATCTATTAAGAGGCAAGTTGTGGCTGACTTTGTAGCGGACTTTACCAATGATGAAAGGGAAGCCAACAACAAACCACAAGTCAAAGGAGAAGACGAGACCTAAAAGTTATCCATCGATGGAGCCTCAAATAACAAAGGGGCTGGAGTAGGAATAGTGTTACAGACCCCATTCATAGAAACACTAGAGCACTCCATCTCTATTCATTCCAATGCCTCAAATAATGAAGCATAATATGAAGCCTTGGTAGCGGGAATCTCCCTACTACGGGAATTTAAGGTAACAAGCGTGAAAATATTCTGTGATTCAATGTTAATCGTGAAACATGTTACGGAAGAATTCGTGGTGAAAGATGAAAAAATGATAAGTTACATGCAATGGGAAAAAGAATTATTAAGTCTGTTGAAATGCTACGAGATTCAGCAGATCCCAAGAATGGAGAACGGACACAGTGACGCTTTAGCAAACCTAGGGTCATCGCTACAATTACCGCATCAAAGGAGTGTACCAATAGAGTTTCTCGAGAAGGCTAGCTTTTACTTCCCATTGATTGAGGCAGCAGATGTGGAAGTCGAGAGAGAACCAAGATGGCAAGAGGCAGCAGATGTGGATGTCGAGAGAGAACCAAGATGGCAAGATGACATAATTCATTACTTAGAAGACGGGGTGTTACCTGATGATAAACTTCATGCAAGGAAAGTCCAACAACAAAGTTCCAGGTACTCCTTAAATAATGAATTATTACATAAAAGGTCTTTTTCACGTCCTTATTTAAAGTGTCTGTGGGAAAAGGAAGCAAAGTATATGTTAGCCGAGATCCATGAATGGATATGTAGTACTCATACTGGGGGAAGATCCTTAGCTCATTAAGTGTTGAACGAAGGGTATTACTGGCCCAAAATACAACAAGACGCTAAGCGATATGTAAGAAAATGTGCCAAGTGTCAACATTTTGCTCTTATAGCTAATATGGTTCCTGGAGAACTCAACACAGTGGTAAGCCCGTGGCCATTCATGCAGTGGGCACTAGACATTATTGGACGACTTCCCATGGCGCCAGCTCATAAACGATTTTTGTTGGTAGCAACAGACTACTTGACTAAGTGTTGGATCGAAGCTAAAGCTTTTATGAGGATTCGTGAAGAAGAAGTGAAAGGGTTAATATGGAAAAATATAATTTGCAGACATGGAAGTCCATGAATTCTCATCTCTGACAACGGGCTTCAGTTTACAGGGAAGATAGTGATAACCTTCTGTGAAGGTCTACAAAAATCTAATCGTTTCTCTACGCCATATTATCCATAAAGAAACGAACAAGCTGATAGATCGAACCGCGTTATACTTGACAACATGAAGAAACAACTAGAATCAACTAAAGGAAAATATGTAGAGGAGTTACTAGCAATACTATGGGTGTACAAAACCACCCTTAGGGAGGCAACGGACGAAACACCTTTCACTTTGGCATACGGGACAGAAAAAATAATACCAGTTGAAATTGGAATCCCGACTATAAAATTATAACTAAATAAGTAAAAAAATGAAGAACTTTTGAAGGAAAATCTTGATCTGTTGGAAGAAAGAAGAGAAGCGGCTTTAATCCAGACGACCCATTACAATCAGAAAAGAAGAGCTTACTTTCGAAGAAGAGTTTGAAGACAGGAATCTACTTCTGGAGAAGGTATTCCAAACAGAAGGAAAACTTGGGTCAACCTGGGAAGGGCCGTACATTATCAAAAGAATTGGTGGAAACTATTACTTAACAACAGATGAAAGGGAGGAACTGGAAAAATCGTGGAACGTTGTTCCTCTAAAGAGTTCTTTGTTTAAATTATAAACATTTTATAGTGAATATTTTCCCGTGATTTTTTCTTGTAAGGGTTCTCCACGTAAAATACTTGGTGTCAACTCTCTCTCTCTCTCTCTCTCTCTCTCTCTTCCCTAGCAAAACAAACAAGGTTCGACAGTCTTTTGGCCTAAGTCTTTATCTCTAAAATGAACAAAACAAATGGTTGGCATTCTTTTGACCTTAGTCCTTGAGAGGGGGCAACCCCTAAGTCCTTTTCTCTAAAATGAAAAAAACAAACAAGGGTTGGCGGTCTTTTAGCCTAAGTCTTTGGGAGAGGTCAACCCTTAAGTCCTTCTCTAAAAATGAACAAAACAAACAAGGGCTGACACCCCTTTGACCTTAGTCCCTGAGAGCGGGCAACCTCTAAGTCATTCTCTCATAAATGAATAAAACAAATAAGGGTTGGCAGTCTTTTGGCCTAAGTCCTTGGGAGAGGGCAACACTTAAGTCCTTCTCTCAGAAATGAATAAAACAAATAAGGGTCGGTAGTTTTTTTTGTCTAAATGCTTGAGAGCGGGCAACCCATAAGTCATTCTCTCATAAATGAACAAAACAAATAAGAGTCGACGGTCTTTTGACCTAAGTCCTTGGGAGTTGCACCCATAAGGACCTCTCTTAGAAATGAACAAAACAAATAAGGGTCGGCGTTCTTTTGGCCTAAGTCCTTGAGAATGGGTAATTCATAAGTCTCTTTCTCAGAAATGAACAAGATAAACAAAGGGTTGGCGGTCTCTTAGCCTAAGTCCTTGGTAGTGGGAAATCCCTAAGTCCTTCTCTCAAGTCCCTCTTTAAAAAATGAACAAAATAAACAAGGGTGTAAGTCCTTGAGAGTGGGCAAGTCATAAGTCCTAATCTTAGAAAGAAATAAAGGCTTAAATATTTGGGAGCAAGTAATTCATAAGTTCTACTCTCAGAAGAAAATATGGGGCACAAGTTCTTTAAAACAAAACAAGGTCAGAAGTTAACAACGAATTCGTTTCAAGGTAACGCAAAGGATACTCGTTTCCTAAGAAATGACCAAAAAGCAAAAATCTGTCTTTGGGAATGGATCATTAAGAGAGAAAACACGTCAACGGATCTAACTGTGAGTCACTATAAGTCTTGCAATGGATAATATTAGCAAAATTTTCTTCAAGCCTTCACAAAATAAATTTCATAAGTTATAACATAAATTATTGCAAGTTCTTTTAATTACAAGATTCTTTCAGTATTCAGAAAAGATTGAGGATCAACAAAAGATAAGTTCTCATTGATTGGAGCCAATAGTACAAAAAATACTTAAAAATAAAAGAAATTGGGAAAGCTGAAAAAATAGTACTGAAGAAGATACAAGGAACAAAAAAGAAACTTAAGGAGCCATCATCTCCTCTTCGGCAACAGCTTCAGCAGTGGTGTTTCCCACAGCCCCAATAGGATCTCCATTGTTATTCTCACTAACTGGCTCAGGAGCGTTGATCGTGACATCTTCGATGCACTCATCTCAGCCGGAGGGGAAGAGATATCAATGAGTGGAAACTCTTCCCTCTCATTTTCCTCTACCTGGGCTCAGGTTAATTCGGCAGCTGCAAAAGAATCCTCTACAGTCTTCAAAGACTACTCAAGCTTCTGGCACTCATCTATCACCATAGCCACATTTTGGGGCAGCTTCTCCATGGTCCCCCTGAATTTCAGCTTCACTCCTCTTCGGACGCTCATTCTCAACCTTGAAATGGTCGAGAACACCATGGCACTCAAGAACCTCTTTCTTCATGGAGAACATGGTGTGTTCTCAAGAAAGATAGTGCTCCTGAAGGGTGATATGTTGAACAACATCCAGAAAAAGAAAGACGAATAGAAAAAATTTTAATCGTTAATGAGCATATAAGATAAAATGTTGGAAGAAATGAGAGACATACCCTCATCAAGTTATGGCTCAGCGAAATAAAGAAGGTTGCCCACACTAACAACACAGGTCGCAGCCGTGTCGATGTTGAATTCCCCGTGAGCGGATCGAGGATCATTTAGAAAACTGACATCAGCAGGATCAGGGGGAGCACTGGAATACCTCTTCCACTTCCAAAGAGAAATCTCTTAAGTCCTCCCCTAAGGATCGAAAGTGATGGCGAAAGTGAGATTCTATTGCATAGATGGTGGAGGAGGAGCTGAAGGGGGAGTCTTGAACGCTTAGAAGAGCCCTCATCCTCGGTGCGGGTAACAAGAGAAAATGGATAAGCAGGTGCGTCTTAGTAGGAACTGGAACTGTCCATTCTCAATTGAAGACTCCTCTCATGGTCAATATTTCCAAGAAGGTTGCTAAAGGTGCTTCACCATTTCAACGTTCTCAATTGCCCTTTGAAATAAGCACTCTACCCGTTCTTTCTCATTTGAATCAGAGGATCTAGAGGAATCCAAAGTGGAATCGTTAGAAATAGAACAAAAAGAGGGGGTAGGGATACCTCTTGGGAGCTCAGAATAAAATGGATGAGCAGATGTTTAAGTACCAAGAACCGCAGCTAGAATGAATGCGACGTTAACCTGTCTCCTCAGGTCAAGGAGCTCGTACCACTTCCTCTTCGGGAAATGAAAAGCGGCAGTCACACTTTTGGTAATGGCCTTTGTTAAGAAAGGCTTCTTGTTACCCTCTTATATGCAAAAAGAAAGAAAAAACAAAAACATGAAGGGAAAAGCGAAGAAAGAAATCAAAAAGTAAAACTGGAACCGGAGCTCTGGTGACTTACTGAAAGTTGCTTAATTTCTGGGAATTATCCACCGACCATCACCGCTTAAGTTCCCGTCGACAAGTAGCATATCTCGTTCCCAGCCTTTGTCCCCCTTTGGGATTTCTGTGACCAGAGGGCCTCTCTTTTCTGATGGGCACGGGGCAACGTAGTAACTCTCATTTTGGTGTTTAACTATATAACATCAATGGAGCTCGTCTACTCCTAGGCTGAAATTATATCTCTTTTTCATGGCCTCAAAGCCAAGAAGAACCCTATAAGAGCTTGGGGTAAATAGGGACGGGACAAGGCGCGAAAGTGGAAAAGGATTCTTGCAGAAATGGAGAAAATGGAGCTTGAGGCCTAAAAGTATGTACATCGGGCTCATGGTAATTTGATAAGGGGCTCTACACGGGACTCCCATAGTCGTACCCTTTTTTAGGGCACACACAACATCAGAGAGAAAGGCATCTCAGTAGTGGTCAATAAAGTGTGCAAATTCAATCAGGTTTCCTAGCTAAGGGGATGGTGGGCATAAAAATAGTATCATCTTCCATGGCACTTGAAAGCCCAGAAGCCAGAGGAAATAAAAAGAAGGTAAAAGAAGAAGTTGAGAGGAACTTATGAAGAAGAAGATGGAAAGTGAGGAAAATGCGGGGTAATGAGAGCCTTAAATAGATCATGGGTGTGAAAGGAAAATCAGAAATGCCTGATAAATTTTAAACGAGGCAACGAAGGGATGTTTGCAGGTACTTGATGGCATGGGGGCGTGACTGGCAGCATGATGGGATAAACCATCATCAAAATTGACGAATGAGGAGATAACAACTAGAAAGGAAGGAAGGCGTGCCATGACAGATGAAAGATTTGAAATTTGCGCCTCACATTCCCGATAAAGGCAATTGCAAATGGGAATACGTAGCTGCTAAAAGGAATAATGGGTAACAAATGATGAGCGAAACACCTAGGGAGCATCGTTATATATTATTGAGGTACACGTCAGCGAGAATGGGAAACGAAGTGACAGACGAAGCGGTACGTGCATTCCTTATTTATTTCATTAATCATATTGTTATCCTTGTATATTATCTACCACAGATTCCCATAAATGGCAAAGAGTAGGAAATCCAACCAATTAAACCTTTTAGCCACAGAGGCAGGGGAGAAATAGCCACAAATGAAGAAAAA